>JAINUV010001095.1:0-27856 GCA_020205505.1 Panax japonicus
CCCATTAAACTTTTCAATTGACCACTATAGAGCAGAATTTACCAATCAACCTTATACATAGTTATCACATACTAAAATTTTACAACAAATTTTCTGAGTAAAACCCACAAAATTCACACTATAACAAATAAATTGCAATGCCATAACATACAACATCTATCAATATTATGCAAATCAAATTTATTCAAAGAAACTCTAAATTACTAAACAATTAAGTAATTGCTGTATAATCATGGAAACAAAATAAAGAGGGTCAAAAAAAGATTGAGACTAATGCAATAGAAATATTATGATCAAAGTTAACAGAAATGAAGATTCAGAAGTAGAATTTGACCTTAGAACCAAAATGGTCCGCAGCAGCAAGAGAGAATAAGTGTATGAGAGGACAAGGAAAATAAATGTAAGACAGGAAGAAAAGCAGTAAAGGGTAAAAGGGAGACTAGCAGAATCTGTGACAGATTGTATTTATTTGAGATCAGAGAGATTGGAAACGTGCTCACGCGGAAAATCAGTATGTTATTATAGCGAAAAATTAAGAGAGATATCCAACACTCGACTTTGGATCCTGACAGAAGGAGATTCTAAATAAGTCTGTCATGGGGTTCTTATGTATAGTCATTTTTTCAAACCGAGTTGTGGGCTGGGTTGGTACCATTTTTATTCCTTGGTGCAGTGGTGGGGATTTGGTCCTAGTTCTTAGTACACGTGCTTTAACAGGTGCTAAAGACATTTGGTGCAGGGAAATGATTATTAGTAGTATAGACTATAGATTAGAACCAAGTGAGCACTAAATAGAGATCTTGTTATTATTTTTAATGAAATAGAGATGTATGTTAAACAGAGCCGGTCCTGGGGCAGGTCTATCAGGGTGACCGCTCAGGGCCCAAAGTTGAGGAGGGCCCAAATTTTTTTAAAAATTATGTATATGTGTATAAAAAAATAAACAAAAATAATTATAAAATATAATATAAAACAAATCAATAAATTAATATGGAGAATCAAATAGACTCTTAGCCACAAAAAAAAAAAGAAGAAAAAACCCTTCAACCCTCTCAGTTCATATTTGATTCACGGTTTAACTGTAAAATTTAAAATATTTGTATTAACTGACGACAATAAATATTTGATTCACGGTTTAACTGCAAAATAAGGCATACTTAATTAAAAAGTTGTTTATATTACACATCTCTATATCATAGATGCTAACAACTTAAGAAAACACAAAAGTCCTATTTGATTTTTGATTATGAGTTTTAATATTATATTTATTATTCCCTCCGTAATATGATAAAAAATTTAGTTGACTTTTATGTATATTAAAAATAAAAAAAATAAAAAAATTTATCCATTTTTAAATTCTCATTAATTGTATAATTTATTGTACATAATTAATGATATTTAATAAATATGCATTTACAATAAAAATACGACAATTGAACTTAATATGTGGCCAGGGCAGGGGCAAAACTGCTCTCAAGATAGTAATTAACCTTTAACAAAAAGATATTAAAGTGAATTTATATAGTTATATAAACAAACTAGTACTAATATATAGTGAATTTTATATAGTTATATAGTGTAAATTATGTGTCTTGTGTTGAATACACCTTCAAAAAAGTCACAATCCGTACCAAATAGAATTATTTGTAACAATCCTTGTATTTGTAGATATGTAATAATCATAGATATTTTTAAAAGTTAAATAAATTATATTAATTTTAAAAATTAAATTTAATTATATACTTTGAAAATAATTTATAATACTATTAGAATTTTAATTGATTGAGATATGTAGTTAATATAGGTAATTAGAATTATTGTTAATTATAAATTATTTTATTATTTTTAATATTTATTATTATTACTATTTTTGGTGTAGCAAGATTTTGCAAATAAATAAATAAATAAAGGAAGAAGCCCGTGGCTTGGCCCGACCCGGGCCACGGGTCTCACAATTTCAGCCCGTCAAAACCCGGGTCATTTTGGACCCTGTCCGAGCCCGGTCCGCCCGCCCGTTTGCCACCTCTAAAAGGGGCACACTTATAATTTTTTTGCCCTGGGCCTTATAAAACCCAGAACCGGCTCTGATGTTAAAAAAGATCTTGTTATTTTTTTTAATGTAATAGAGATGTATGTTAAAAAAGAGAGATGTTCAAATACAGATGTATGTAAAAAGACTGGACACTCAAAATTTATACGTATTTTCTTTAACAATAATAGAAGGGCAATAAAATCATTTCACATTGTAGTAATGATGTCAAAGTGAAAATTATAAAACTCAAAACAATTACTTGGAGTTCACACAAGAATCTTTAGGTACCAAATTGTAAAAAGGATAAGGGATTGGCCAGTGCATTCAAAAAGATGTTTTATTTTTCATTTTTTCCATTATTCCAAATCCGAAAATGATCAAATTTAATGTCATTGTGTAGGCCTCAAAAAGAGCTTTCCAAATTTGGGTAGACCATTTTCTAATTCATCATGGTTTGAAATTTATGAACGTTTCAGTACACAACATGAAAACAGACTGCGCAAAATAAAAACGGATTACGTTGGTGTGACGCCCCCAAAACAGGTATACATCGCCCATCTTGAGTCGCTAAATATATGGTACAAAATTCAAATACAAACTTAAATATACAACTGTCGTGTAAAATACGACAAAATATAAACTGAGAGTTTAAACAAGAATATTGTCTTCTAGACAATATCCACTCTCAATGGAGTCCTCATAGATAGTATACAAACTCAAATTCAGTCCTCATTACATTTATTGTCACACTATTTAACAGAATAGTGAGGACTACTAATGCTATCATCTGGACCGTCACTCCGTTCCCCTACTCGTCCCAGCTATATTCTCATTTCCTGAAGAGAATAGTGAAGAAAAGGGTGAGCTCAATTAGCCCAGTAAGAAATATTATAACTAAGATAATGCAGAATAAATTATCATTAGTATTCAATAATATTAAACTGATAAAATACAATAGACATCAAGTTTAACTGTAACGGAACAAACAATACATTAAAAGAGTCAAGTAGAGAATAAAATCTATTATCTTTTATGATTTAAAAAGTTTTTCATCACTTTTATCGCTGAGACTCGGCTTAATAAATAATCTACATCATCAAATCATCCCTGCACTATAGGCCAAGAATATTATTTAGTATCACGACCACGGATTATCCATGCACTACGGGCAAAAGATAATCGTGTTTTCATCAACGGTCCTGATCATGCCATAAAACAATTCATCTTTGCTCCCTTGGCCGAAGAGAATCCATAGCCATAATCATACCAAAAACTGTCCATCAATGCACTACGGGCCAATGAGGACTTTTTTCACATCATTTGTAACATTACGATCATGATTATACCGAATAATCCATGGTCATAATCATACCAAGTCCATATATGCAATACAGGCCACATATGACTTTTAACATAATATAAACATGAGGATGATGACAATGATATAAGAATTCAATAAAACAAGTTCAAGAATTAAATTATCCAGGAACTAATAACATCCAAATTGTCAACATGATACTTCTTTGTAGAGTAAAATTCAAGAATAATATTCATGCACCAAAAAAATAATTTGGACAGAAAAAAATCAATTTCTCGTCGTGAATAGTACCCTATAAATAGTACTTTGGGAATAGTACCTCGTGAATAGTACCCCGACATAAAAAGTACTCCAAATACCCGAGTGAATAATATTCAGGTGAATAGTAATTTTGGTGAATAGTGACCTGTGAATAGTAACTCGTGAATAGTGTTTCGGCATGAAAAGTGCCCCCAAATACCCGAGTGAATAATACTAGAGTGAATAGTAACCCGTGAATAGTAACTCGTAACAGAAAATACCAAATAAAATGATATTTCATGACGAGTATAGAAGTCAAAACTTTAACCAACTGAGTATAATAAAGAATGAAATAACAAAAGAAATCACCAGGCATGCGGTACTTCGCATAGACAGGTTATCCCAACAGAATAATAAATAACTTAACCATGTCAGGCATAATACGCACCGACAGGATATTTCAACAGAATAATAAAGAATAGAATAACAACAGAAATCACCATGCATGCGGTACTTCGCATAGACAGGTTATTCCAACAGAATAATAAATAACGGAACCAGGTCTGGCGTAAAACGCACAAACAAGATATTCTAACAGAATAATAAAGATGGAACCATGTCCAGCGTAAAATGAACAAACAGAATATTCCAATAGAATAATAAAGACGGAACTAGGTCCGACGTAAAACACACAGACAGGATATTCCAACAGAATAATAAAGACAGAACCAGGTCTGGCGTAAAACACACAGACATGATATTCCAACAGAATAATAAAGAATGAAATAACAACAGAATTTCACCATGTATGCGGTACTTCGCATAGACAGGTTATTCCAACAGAATAATAAATAATGGAATAACAGAAGAATTTCACCAAGTGTAGGGTAACCCGTGTATACAGGTTATTCCAACAGAATAATAAAGAATGGAATAACAACAGAATTTCACCATGTATGCGTTACTTCGCATAGACATGTTATTCCAGCAGAATAATAAATAATGGAATAACAGAAGAATTTCACCAAGTATAGGGTAGCCCGCATATACAGATTATTCCAACAGAATAATAAAGAATGAAATAACAGAAGTTCTCTTCATGAATACAAAAGAAATAATACCCCTTACCTCAAAAGAAGACTGGATACTGGAATAGTGAGGTAGCAGGCTTCTCTTCTTCTTTTTCTCTATAGATTTCTCTCTATAATAATGGCTCTAAAGCTTTAGTGAATTGGTGAGAAATGAATGAAAATGAGCTTCTATTTATAGAAAAATATAGTTTCGATAATTGCACATTTTGGGGCTCAAAAAATTACAATACAATACCCCTAACTTTTTCTTCATTTTTAATTTAGTCCTGCAAGTATTATCAAACTTGCACCACCTCCCTTAATAGTAAATCATGTGAATCAATAGTAAAATAATGTGACTTAATAGTTCTAAACATGTGAAAAAATTAATTACAATATAGTACCTCCATCTATACCTCCATCTTTAACTTAGTCATGCAAGTATTATCAATCTTGCACCAACTCCACTAATAGTAAATGAATGTGACTCAATAGTACACACATGTGAACAAATAGTTATATAAACATGTGAATAAGTAGCAATTAATTGCTCATTTATCCGATAAATTACCCAATTTATCAATATAACCCCCAAACATCAATTATCATCGGAATAGATGTCGATTTCCACTAACACTAATAATTCCAACATAATAGAACTATCAAATTCATCTTTAATCAACACGAACTTATTCATCATTAATATTATAACTCACAATATTTAACAACCAGGTCGTTTCCAGGAAAGAGAGGGCTTTCCAATAAGGATTTTTCCCTATTGGCGCGTAATTAGGTGACCAAATCTCTCCTTGGCAGAACTTCTAGACATTGTAAATATTGCAATTTAATAATATGAATAACTTTGTCGTCTCAATTATTGATTTAATAATATATCAAATATTATGCGGATGATACTGTAACAATAATCGAATCAATAATATGAAAGATATGATGCAGCAATTACTGTAACAATAATTGAGTATAACTGAGTGAATTCTCACGTAAGCATCAATAACCAATACCGTGTGTTACTATACAACCACACGTATTACTGTACTTTTACTATCGAGTAGTTCAACAGTTTTAACGGTAAAACTTCCGCCGTTATTTTCATAAAAATAATTCTGTCGTTTTATTACTGCGACAATACTTCCGTTATGGGTTCACCAATGATTGTGTCGTCGTACGGATATTTCCCGACAAAAAGAATATTCCCCGACCAATCGAATATTATATAACAACTTGCTTACTTTGCAAAATTTGTAAATATCACCCACAACTAAAATATTATATCAAATCCACACCATAAGATTAAAAAAAAATATTTCGAGAAATTTAAATCTTTATTCATAAAATCTGGGGTCTCACAATCTCCCCTTCTTATGAAATTTCGCCCTCGAAATTTACGTACGTACCTGGTATGCCGAAGAGATGAGGATACCTTGACTTCATTTCAGATTCTAACTCTTGAGGTATAACCTTTGAGTGTTGAATACGATTCTTCTTATCCAAGATTTTAACATGTATCTCCCCATACATTAAATCTTCTGCTATCTCGTTCGGTTCTAAATCAATAATGTGGTTCGGGTCGTCCAAATATTTACGTAACATCGGTACGTGATAAACGTTATGAACACGCAATATATTTGGCGGTAAAACGAGTCTATAGGCCACAGTTCCTACTCGATCAAGGATTTTAAATGGGCCAATAAATCGAGGGTTGAGATTTCCTCTCTTCATCGATTCTTGCTTCTAGAATAACGCCCTCTTGAACCTTCTTCTTCACATTCATTAGCTCTGAGTATGTAGCTTGCACGGCTTTAACTTTATCGATTAAAGTCGATTCTACTCGTATATTCGTTATCTTTACGTGGGTCCCTAGAGTCTTTAACTCTATCTTCATCATTTGTAAGTTATACAAAATGGGTCTTTGTGTTAACAGCATCGCACTCGTAAACGCATACGATCTTCTACTAAACACGTCAGCTACCACGTTCGTTTTTTCACGATGGTATTGAATAGTACGATCGTAATTTTCAACAGCTCGAGCCAACGTCTTTGGCGCATGATACGTTCGTTTTAAGTAAAGAAATATTTGAGGGTTTTAGAAATGGATTTTGTACTGGGGTTAATACAAAATTTGATTTTACGCTCTAGGGGCAGGCTAAGAAGTCTTCAAGAATACGTCAGAAAATTTATTAACAATAGAAATATCATTCAAAACTGTGACTCTCATCCAAGACTTGGATAGCACAAGTAATGAAGGTTTCTCCTAACGGAGTTTCAACCGATAAGTCAAAGTCTAATTTGTCCGGAGTCAAATTTAAACGTTGAACGCAAGCAAGAGAGATAAAAGAATGGGTAGAACCAGTATCTAATAAGGTATAGACTTCGCAAAAATTTATAATTAACTAACCCGTGCTATCTTCTGTTGTGGGTTCACCAATGATTGTGTCGTCGTACGGATATTTCCCAAAAAAAAATATTCCTTGACCAATCGAATATTATATAACAACTTGATTACTTTGCAAAATTTGTAAATATCACCCACAACTAAAACATTATATTAAATCCACACCATAAGATTAAAAAAAATATTTCGAGAAATTTAAATCTTTATTCATAAAATCTGGGGTCTCACAGTTGGACCCCTTCATTTTCTTATAGAAGAAGAAAAAAATAGGAGAAAATGTGACGACCCGAGCAATCGAATAGCATTGTAATTAGGTTTTTCGATTAGAATATCTAATAAATGAATTTTTATGGATATTATATGTGTTATGTGTTTAAAAGTTTTAATATGACCTAAAGTGTGTTTACGTGTTAGAATATACGAAATAGGGTTTTGTATAATGTTCCAGAGAAAAGACGTAAAAACACTTTTCATGCGATTTTTTTTTTGTTTTTTTGACTTTTCTAATTACGACATAGCGTTTCTTTGGGAAATGGGGACAGAAACTATAATAAAAAAATTCGAGACATAAAAGTTAATATTTCGGCTAACCGATCGTCTAACGAAAACGTAACTAAAAAAGTTAGAAAATCTAATTAAAAAGAAAATGAATAACCAAATTAATTTTTAGCATAACCAAACCTAGGGTTTGAATGGCTTGGTTAGGATTTGAAAAGGGATTCACTACTACAAAATACTAAATAGACAATGCTTAAAAGACAACGTTTTTTATAAAAATGTTGTGGTATTTTTTTTCATAACGTTTTTAAACAAAACGTTGTAGATATATATATGCAAAAATATTATCTATTTAAAAGGACAATTTTTTGATTTTAACTAGATAACGTTTTTAAAAAAAAAACGTTGTCTATCTAAAAAACACGGAGAAAAAAAAACACGGAAGCTAAAATTTGAAATTAAAACAAGGTTCCTATCTCTGTACTTTCTCGCTCTGGGGTGTTGGTATTATGCAGATGAGTTCCTCCCTCCTTTTCCCTTCCATTTCTCCTCAAAATCTCGCCATTTTTGAAGTTTCAAAAGCTTTAATTCGGTTTGTTTCACGGGTTTCAAGCATGGAATTCGAGGTTTTGGTTTGAGAAATTTGGATAAATCTAGGACTTTTATGAGAGTCTCTGATAAATCTAGGGTTCACACCACAAAACCCGCCTGACCCACAGTCTAGTCGTAGTCTTTTCTGAGAGCTCAACTCGTTTTCCGGCATCAATAGTGTGCGGCCGGAAAAAATAGTGGCGTCATCATCAATCGTATTAGCCAACTGCTGCGATGAAGCTTCCAAGCTGCAGAAAACTGAATCATCAAAATTCTTGATGGGGTATTCATCAGCTCCGCTCATTGAGTCGAGTAGGCAGCTTTTATGACACCCCCAAACCCAGATACTTCATTCCCACAGGATTTGCTGTTCACTTAATCAAACATTCATATCTAACTACCCAATCACAGTAAATTGAATAATAAAAACTTTCCCATTAAAGGGTTACATAATAAAATCTCCCAGGTTGTCTAACCTTTAAATACAATCATTCAAATGTGGAAAAATTAATAAACTTCATTACAACCATTCAATTAAGTCTGATAATAAAATATTAACATATTACAAGCCTTCAATACTTGTTCATCTTTCTTTTCCCCTTACTGGTGCTAGGTACATCAACCTTCTCATCTTTAACTGTAATAGTTATATAAGCAAGAGTGAGTAAACAAAGCTCACTTGAAACAACAATGAATGAAAATCTTTACAACAACTGTCAAATAAGTGGCTCGAAAGAATTAAACAATATGATTTATCAACATTCTGAAGTATATAACTGAGGGTCCTAAGACCACGAACTATGTCCATAGTTATAAGTAATTTTTCAACTTAAACTTTAACAGTCATACGACTATAGGGACTCCTCGTACTTAGGGGGATCAGCCCTTCGTACAATGTATTGTGCACAAACATTTCAATGTTAAGCGTAAATTTCTCCTAATAATAGGGTTGTTCATCTCAGTATTTAGAGTACAAGTCCGCACCAAAGTGAGTTTGGTTTGGATACATTTCAAGGTAATTTGGAATTCAACGAACATCAACTAAGGATTAGTTGAATAAAATGAATAACATTACATTATAGAATAATCATAACTGAATCGACATGGTAAATTAAAAGCATGCTTTAGGAATAATCTAATAGCATACATATTGAATAACTATAGCACACCTTGCTTGAACAATAATAAGCCAAGGTTATTTAAAATTGAATACTAAGCATGCATAGCAATTTGAACGATAAAACTGTTCAACATTAGTATATATAAATTTGCATGCTAAACAACAAGTTAAATACAATAATAACTTGCTCAATATCAAAAATTAAAGTTTAGAAACCTTGCATCATTATATTGTAATCGGATTGGAAACAATAATTGGTTCGACAAGATAATAGATTTAGAGAACTTGCCTTGCTCGTAGGCTAAACCAAATAATTCGAATCACAATACCCTATGCGTATATATATATATATATATATATATATATATATATATGTCATCATGACATAATTAGTCACTACCACATCACATGCACAACTAAGTACTTTCATCATGTAAGGTTAAATTTTAATCACATAATCAAGTTACAAAACTAGTTAATTGTTAATAACATGCTCATTCTTGGTATAGAAATATTGAAATCATAATTTAACAGTCCTACTATTAACACATAACAAATTCTTCAGACTTTGTGTACAAAACTTACACTGTTTGACCATTCTGCTAACTCGCGTTGCGGCGCCACAGTTATACTGTGGGTCGGCGCTGCAGCGCGGTGATGGCGCTCATGCGGCGCAAAAATTAAACTACGAGGCCGCGCTGTGGCGTGGCGCCGGCGCGCTGTGGCGTGGCGCCGGCGCGCTGTGGCGTGGCGCCGGCGCGCTGTGGCGTGGCGCCGACTCTGCGGCACGAAAGTTGTACTGCGAAGCCGCGCTGCGGCGCCGAATTGCAAACTTCGGCAAACAGCTTCAGCAATAGCATGAACAAAAGTCAATTTTGGCCTACAAGCTCCTTTCTAACAACCTAATTAACATGTAATTCATATAGAGACTTCATATAAACATAACTCAAAGACTCTTAACATGTTTTTACCCATAAAACAACATAAACATCGAATTTAAAACATCCAATTCACTATTTTTGATAAAACCTCACTTTTTAATGTTTTCAATGAAAATCAACACTGTGATTTTGTTTTTCAACCAAAACAGTTAATTTAAAATACCTTGTTTATGATTATACATACTCTTTTAATTTCAATAGTCAATTTATCAATTTAACAACTAAATAAACCTTAATTTTACCTTAAACCAAACTATATTCATATATATTCATATGAACTCACTGTAATATAGTTTTCTTCACAATTTACATACATATCATAAATTCATTGACTATACTCATATATAAACTTATGAAAATAGTTTCACAACACTAGTTTATCATATAAAGCCACATAAAATCAAATAATTTATCCTTTCACAAGAATTTTACGGAGAATTAAGGAAGAGAAAAACTAAAATTTTAAAACTTAAAAAGGTAGGATGATACCTTGTTTTAGAAGATGATACGATTCTCTTTGATCAACAAACTTTTCTCCAACTTCACTCTCAATTCTCTAGGATTCTCTCAAGTTTTTCTCTCACTTTTCTTCTTCTCTTCTTCCTCTTCCTCTGAGTCTTTCTTCCTAACTCTAACTAACGTACTAACAAAGATATAACGTATATAATATAATATGTAATAATTGTATAATATAATTATATCAATTAACTGACATCAGTTTCTTTTTTTTTAAACTCAAAAGCCATAAGGCTTGTTTGGTCAACTAACTAAAAAAATAACCCATTAACTCTTACACCTTGTTTGGAAAAAACACATTTAAAATAAAGACTTAATATGCATTAAACCTTGTTTGGCAAAACTGAATTAAACTCCTTTAATTTATTTTAATAACTCCTTTATAGAAGGTTATTTGTCACATTTTTTATTTAATTAAATTTTTCAATAATCAATTTAATTAATTCTAATAATAATTTATTAAATTACTTTAACACATAAATCAATACCACAAAATTATAATTTTCTAATTTAATAATTAAATTAAATTATAATATGATAATTAATTTCCTCCATTATTTATTAATAAATAATTCACCAAATCGAATCGCATTGAACAATTATTTATTTAATAATAAACACATCCATTAAATATTTAAATATTAAATAAATATTTAATATAACAATTAAAAACTCTGAAATGTTACAGCTTTGGATCCGACCCACTCCTGAATTGGGTCTTCTTTCCCTCTTGTTCGCTCTATCCATGGTATGGTTTCTAACTCCTTCATTTTGGGACTGTGGGAGAAGGATTAGTTCATATGCGTTTTTATATATAATAATATACTAATTATTTAGTGTCACTCATATACTGCTTGCTCTGGGATTGGGTTTCAGGCTGTTGGATCAATAATCTGTTTGGCTATAATTTCTATTCCAACTATGACTGTAACGCTCTGTTTCTGAGTTTTAAAATGGACAGAAAAGAAAAGAAATGGACGGAAAATTTAAGTTTTTTTTTCTAATTCTTATGTTTCTGAGTTGTTTAATAAACGGAAAAGAAAAGAAATGGATAGAAAACTTAAGCCACTTTTCCTGCCAAAGTTTTCCGTCCAAAATTGGCATGATTTGGACGAAAAAGAAATTAGAATAAGTAATATTTTTATAATTCCCATATTATCCTCAACTTTTAATATAAAAAATTTTAAATTATAACTCATGTCCTCAATTTTAAATTTTCTATCCTTTTCCATTAAAAACTCAGAAACAACCAAAAAGAAAACTTTAAGTTTTTTATTCTTTTCTTTTCTGTTCTAATTTAAGTTTTCTATTCTTTTCTTTTCTGTTCAAAACTCAGAAACATAGTGTAAGCGTTAGTCTTTTATGTACTTAGTTCTTTTGTCATTTCACTCAGGATTTGTTAGTCTTATAATTATGCAGGCCATTAGTAGATTAATTACTTCCATGGATTTACTGTCCAAAGTAATTTCGAAAGAGATACCCGGAACCTTGTCTTCACTCAGGCTTTCCAGCCTTGTGATTAAAGACTTGACCCAAAAACTGAGCAATCTCAGGTTGGTATTTCCATTTCCACCATATATAGCTTTCTTAATCAAATTCATTTTATTTTAATACATGCATTTGAAAATAATACTACACACAACCGCTACCCAACAATGATTGATACTATTGCTTGTTTTTGGTTTTGTCAAGGCAATTGATATCTGGATTCTCGATTCTTAAACTGTGTTCTCGATTCACAGGCACATAAATAAGCACAGTGCTACAGATTGAACATCACTTGTAAAGTTTTTCCACGATATCCTTTAAGCGCTGAACATCAACACCAATTACTTCAGACGCCTTTTTCCCATTCTGGAAGAAGTGGAGTGTCGGCTATAGCAAAAGAAAATTTTCACTATCACAGATGACTCAACAACAAATCAAGTAGAAGTAAAGCAAATGCAAGAGCCGACCAATACAATTTGCCAATGATCATACAGTAGGTAAATCAATTATTGAACTCAATAGCCAGATCAAGACAGACTATCACAATGTCATACATCGATCACTACGTAGATGAACCCAACAACAAGATGGTAAATTCCTATCTTCACTAGAATTTGGTGCAGGATGCAAGTAAAAGGAAATTTGGGTTTTCCTTTCTTTTGCCAAGTAGAGTACGGTTCTTCACAAGTCATGGTAGATAAGATTTTGGAATTAAATTGGGTACTTATTGTAATTTATGAATAATTGGCGATTATTTCTAGTATTCAGGTCATTTTGACCATTAATTGTCTTGGTTAAGCTTAGGCATTTTAATTGGAGTAGATGCTAGGAGTCAAAGTCCTGGTAGAACTAGGTTATTGATTATTCGTCCTACATATAAATGACCATATAGACTATGAAAGAAAGTCATGACAGGCATATAGAAGAATAAGAACAGTTTCTCACTTAATGAGTGATCTAACACAGTTAGCCATAACAGGCCAGATTCCTGGTACCACCCTAGCCATTCCTGGAATGTTTCCAAACATGTTTCCATCATTAGCATCTGGACAGGTACTTTCTTTGCTACTTGGGAAACTATTATCTTGTGAATGCTTTTGAGTTACCTTGTATTTCATTTTTTTGTTATACAGGTGTTTTGTTGTTGATAATATTGGAAATTTTGGAAATTTATGCTTCAATTATGATCCTTTCTGTGTTGTTGGTAACAGGCTGAATCAGGGGGTTCTGGCATAATTTCCCGAAGGCTAACTGGACAGGAAGGTGGGGCTGAACAATTTGTTATGAAGGTCCTAAACAACAAGGTAAAGTGTCATTGAAGCTTTGATTATTAATACCTGAATTTGTCATTATTATTTTTTGTGATGTAACTTCTTCATTTTTAGGTTGGTCTTATAATAGGTAAAGGAGGTGAGACCATAAAAAGTATGCAAAACAATACAGGAGCTCAGATTCAAGTATGTAAAATATATCATTCTTCTATCTACTAGTAGCACCAATTAATTTCCTCTAGTAAATGGTAATGCTTTATTTGAAATCCTAGCATTAGTTATTTCCCACTTGCATAATCATCTCTATAAATCTTGTTTCCCTATGATTGAATTGTTACGGCAGAAAGTATGTTTCTGCAGTGCAGTTTGTAACTGTTTTGCATGTGCATTCTATGCAGGTGATGCCTTTGCATCTTCCCCCAGGTGATACCTCCATGGAGAGGACATTACAGATTGATGGGTCCAGTGAACAGATTGAGGCTGCAAAAGTTTTGGTCAATGAAGTAATCAGTGAGGTATGTACATGTATGCAAAGATATCATGTTAGACTTGGTCTAACGAAGTATATTTTAGATTACATCCTTCATCGCTTGTGCAGAATTTACCTTTACATTTGAATTGTGTTCAAATTCTTCTACATGATTGAAATATATAGCCCATGTGCAGTATAAGTTTGTACTCAAGATCTCTTCTGCAAATGATTTGTAACATATATTAAAAAATTTCACCTGCTTTAGATAATACTAACGTGTTTTTCTTATATTTTTTTGTTAATTTAATTTAATTTGAATTACTCCTCTATTATCTATAATGTATAAATTGACACTATTTCTCTCATTGGTTTCATTCGGATCTTCCTTCTATATTGTTTTCGGTTCTTCTGGGTTGGTGTAGTGTGAGTTATGTGACATTATTACTCAATACATATGGACCTTATTTCTGATATTCACTATTTTAGTATTATTGGATTCTTAATTTTTTTTGTTTGTTAATGATTAGAACTATGTAGTTTTGTGGGGCGCTCTTTCGGAACAAATGTACAATATTGTTGTGTATCAACTGTGCTTCCCTAGTTATCAGTTGTATCAGAGCTTGCATATTTCTCTAGTCTGGTCTTGTTTAATAACTGGCTTAAGTTCCTGTGTCTAGTAGAGAGTCTTGCTCTTGAATTAAAGCTGGGCTTGCTTCTACTGATTTGTGGTTGCAGCATTCGTCAACTGTTGGTAACAGTGTCTAATGCGACTGGGATGTCAAAATCTGCTGATGATGATTTGCCAAGTGTGATGACTTGTGCCAATTACCTGAAGCTTCCTCCTTATTCTACGAAGGTACGTTGTCATCGAGTCCTTTTATTTGATGCTTTCATTTTGGAGGAGAAGATGAAGATAAAATAAAATGATATACTCGCGTCTTGTGGATTGTGAACTATCTTTTTATCCTCGTGCTTGTTTAGTTGCTTATACAGTTATTGTTATTGCAGTCGCTATTTATTTCTATATGACTTGTCAAAAGAATTCACCAAAAATTTGCTTTTCTAGTTGCATGCTTTTCTAACAAGGACAACTTTTTGCTTTTGTTGTAGATTTTTGAAAAGAACCCTACCACAATCAAGAACTATGGAATTTGGCTGCGATACCAGAGTAGGACTGGATATCACAACATGTACAAGGAGTACCGTGACACCACTTTGAATGGTGCTGTTGAGCGCAGATGTACACTGAGATGGATTCTCGCCACAGAGTCCGCCATCACTGCACCCAGATCATTAAGACATCTACCATCCCTGCCAAGCTCTGCAAGAGGGAGAGCACCAAGCAGTTCCACAACTCCAAAATCAAGTTCCCATTGGTGTTTAAGAAGGTTAGGCCACCAACTAGAAAGCTGAAGACAACATACAAGGCATCTAGGCCCAACTTGTTTGTGTAATTCTTGTTGGAGTGGTTATGAAATTTTGTTGCTCAAGTGAAACATAGCATTGTCATTTACTTCTTGTTGGATTTTTTTTAAAATTTGATATTATGGTTTGGAAGTCTAGGATCGGATAAAATATTATATTTTTATTGGATTTTGAGCACTGTTGTTCTATTCAAGTGTTGGAAGTTGCATTACTCCTTGTGCTTCTTTTAGTTATATATCATGACATTAGCATATTGCGGTGCATTGGTAATGTAGGTGAACCACAACTCTTTTTTTAATCTACAATATTATAAAAACGTTGTGTAAATGTGTCTAAACGTTGTCTAATATATTAAACTACAACATTTTTAGCCAGAAAACGTTGTGGAATCATACCTTCTACAACGTTTTCAAGCATCTGCTAATTTATGAAAAATAAATCTACAACGTTTTTTAAGAAAAAAACGTTGTAGAATGTGTCTAACTACAACGTTTTAAAAACGTTGCGTAAGGGTGTCAAATAGATGACACCCTTAACCATGACGTTTTTTTGATTGAAACCACAACGCTTTTTTCGCGTTATCTATTTACTGTTTTGTAGTAGTGCTTGGTTAGGGTTGAGCCAATTGTTTGGAAATGTTTAGCTAAGGTTGAGCTTAAGGTTTGGAATGATTTGACTAGGGTTGAGCTAAGGATTGAGCATATGGTTAAAACTAGATGTTTGGAGCCAAAGAGTGGAGACATGGCTTGTGTCTTGGAGCTAAAGAAAATTTCGTAGTCTAATGACCAATTTACCCAATTCTTGAATTTTAGCTTTAAAAATCCCACCAACTAACCATGCTAAGTAACCTAGGTTAGGTTAACAAGATGTGTGGTTAGGTTAACCTAGGGGATGGTTTGTAAGATTGGGAAGAGAAGGGGATTGATTATGGAAGACTTAAGTTGGGTGATCAATTTGTAATTAATGGAAAGTAGGTTTTATATACCCACCAAATCCATCATCTATTTCATTTTGCTTGGTAAATTGAGAGAGAAAGCAAGACCACTCTAGAGAGAGAGCTTGGATAGATTGGAGAAGAAGAAGAGGAATATCAAGCTTTGATCATCTATTAACAAGTAAGGAAGAAGAAGAGAACTTCAAGAGCAAAGCCATAAATATTAAACTATTTTTCATCTTTTTAAGTTTTTATCAAGTCTTGATTGGTGGTATTGTTGTGGTTTGTGGTGGATTGTGATGAATCCAATTTTCAAGAAATTATTAAAATAAGAATTTAATTAAATAAAATTTTTATTATGTGATATTTAAAATTTTACTGTGCAAAGGGATTATTTGTATAATAATAAATATATTATTATTTATTGTTATATATAAATATATGCGTATAATGTATGTATATATGTGGTATGGTAAATATACTGAAATATATTTGTTGTATAAATAAATTGCTGCATAAATTATTTGTGAGGGGTGCAAAATGTGTGTTTATGTGATATGCAATGTGAAATATATATTAGAATATATATATATATATATATATATATATATATATATATATATATATATATATATTGCATAAATAATTTCTAAAGGCATTTTAGTTCGATGGATGTATTTTGGTGGCTATTAAGGTAATTTATAGGAAATAGATTATTTTAAAAAAAAATTTATTTATCAAATAAAATATTTTTATTTAATAAATAGTTTCCGTTTTGATGGAAATGATTTATGGATAATTTATCTGGATTTTTGGAATGTATTTTTTATATTTAAAATGCAGTATTTGTAGTGCGATATGTACGGAAGGTAATAAATCAGAATAAAATTTAAGTTTATGTATATATGGCCTGCAAGAAACAAAATAAGCTGAGTCATTGAATGAAGTTGGAGCTGTCATTATATTAACATTGGAGCAAGTGTATTATGTGCTCACTAAGTTTCAAAGCTTTATAAAAACAAATGCTCAGGCATTTTATTTATCTTCTGTTATTCATCTCAAGTTCTAGGATTCATAATTTATCAAGAAGTCTGCTAGTGCTTAAAGCTAGATTAACAAGTTATTACTAAAAAAATTATACAAAGCTAATAGAAAGAAAGGAAGTTGGAATCAGGAGCTAAAAAGGAATGGGAACAATACAATCATCTCATAAGAAGAATCTAAAGCAAGGAATTAAGCTCAAAAGGAAATATTTTTACTTTTGTTATATTTCTAACAATTGGGCATATTAATACATAGAAATTTGTATGAATTAGTTAAAAAATTGGTTTAGATTTAGTGTGATTTGGATGTTTGTGATATATGGAAAGAATAAG
Source organism: Panax japonicus (assembly GCA_020205505.1). Classification (NCBI taxonomy): domain Eukaryota; kingdom Viridiplantae; phylum Streptophyta; class Magnoliopsida; order Apiales; family Araliaceae; genus Panax; species Panax japonicus. Next base: position 17,706 of record JAINUV010001095.1, read on the forward strand.
GACTGATTTCTGAACGAAATCTGGGTTAGTTTACATATGAAGAGCTATAAATCTAGATTTATAGTTAATGACCATGAGGTATTTGTAAAATTTCCCAAGAGAGGAATTATTCTAAATAAAATGAAGATTAGCGAATTATGAAAATGGAATTTCTTAGTTTTTGAATTAGAACATGTTATATCCTTGAGTATACCAATTTGAGAGGTATTTGGCTAGTAAATTGTATTGTATAAAGGCTGGACAATAGAAGTGGGTAATGAATTCTGGGATTCTGCAAAAAATGAACCAGGGTATGAACACTGTGAAAGTAGTACAAGTCAATCATGTATGATGATAAAATATATACTTTGTAATCAATTTTATTTATTTATTATTAAAATAATTAATTATTAAAGGCATTTATTATCTACATGGTGCTGTTTTAATAATATGTGATAAACCCATAGTTTTAAGCAATGCTTTTAGAATAATGATGAGATCATGCTAATGAGATCTAAATTCTTAGATAGCTTAAAACTAAAATGTTCCCAATCAATGGATTATTAAAAAGGGGATTAGCGAATCCAGATAGATTGGTACGTACGTTGCTTGCTCATTGGATGAGAATGATTGATCTCATGATCATTTGTGTGGAGACACTAAATTAAGTATGTATGTACTTATTACAGAATAAGTTCACTGAACGTGAATCGCTAAGGAATACCTATTGGAGTTTTACTTGTCTATCAATAGGAATTCCTGTAGTGATAGTAGTACAAATGATCATTACACTTGAGATCATCATAATATCTTATATATAATGAATTACACTTTGACTTATTCCTTAAGACTCTTAGAGTATATCAAAGGGTATGATTGGGTGTAATAAGTTATATATGGAGATAATAAATGATCAATAAAGAATCTATCACTTCTAGTAAAAGAAGAGAAATGTCCTATGTGATTCGATAAATGACAACCCAGGAATTCTTGGACAAGGTGGAATAAAATTAGAAAGTAGTTTCTAATTTGCATTCATTAGGAGTTGTGCATTTAGGAATCGAAATACATATAATTAAATAAAATAAGACTTGACAGTAATTCTATGTCTTATATTTAATTGGGACATGGTATGATAGAATGATTGAATTGTATAGTAACTGTAGACACTCAAAATTTTCTGCACCCCTGTTACTAACATTGCAGGAGGGCAGAATCGTCTTTCAGAGATAACCTTGGAAGACAGTTCACATCCATTCCGGATACTACCGGAAGTTCAGTCTCAACCCCGAAACACATACTGGGAGTATCATTTCCAAACTCCGGAACACACACCGGAAACATCATTTCCAACCTCGGAGATAACCCCGAGTTTCGTCCTTGGCGATAACCTCAAGAAATGCTGTTGCAGTTCCGGCGATAACCCCGGAAATACTTATTTCAAATGCGATCAGCTTCAATCTCAGACCTCCTGCCGAGGCACTTATACCTCAGACCCGCAGCTAACACTGAGCAGACATGAACCCTCACAGATGACATTGCGATATCCAAACACTGGCAGCAGTCCAATCTCAGGTATAACCTTGAGTAATGTCTGCTTTCAACTCAAATCGGCGATAACCCCGATGAGGATTTAAACGTCATCTTGCTACCTCAACATCTGCGCGTCGTCTCAACACTTCATACATATATACATACAACAATGTCCTTCAAGAATCAAGGAGTTCCAATCCCGAGTGACTATTACGCGTGGCAGCACACCGGATAGAATTTGAAGCTTGAAGATCATGGACATGGTTTCCTCTTCCTGACTTCGTACAACCTCTAATCCTATGTCATTGCGTAACTCTCGACACAAGCAGTCCGAAGAAGGTTTTATATACCTCGTTCGGATGCTCGGATTGAAGTTCTGCAAGTTCGAGAGGACATTACAGTGCACAAGTGCACGTACTTCGAGACGACGAGACCCGCGAAGCCCGAGGCACCCCGGGCCCCCTCTATAAATAGAGGGCTTGGGGTAGCCATTTCAAAAAAGAAAAAAAGGCGAGAAAGCCGTGTCCAATTTGCTCTGTACACACCTCATATTGAGTGCTTGCTCTTTTTAAACACTTGTTAGCTCACATATAGCTATACATTTACCAGCGGGAGCTGAGTGTTTATCCATATAGAGTTATAGAAGCCTGCATTGGCATCCCACTGCAAACCTTCTCACACTCTATAAAGCCTTTCTCTTCATCTTTGCACACACTATTCTACACATTGAGAGTCGTGTTGTGTGCGTATACCCGGACTTCGGTCCGCGATTTTCATTTCTGTTTGTATATATATATTTATCTATGTATATATTTTATATATGGACTAACATTATCGAGTTATACCTCGATTGAGCCTAGACTTATGTCTGGAGCGTTTACCTGTTTATATATATATATATATATATATATATATATATATACTTATATACATAACTGTTGTCAGACATATCTGATGAGCCTGGATTTTACATCCGGAGCGTTTATTGCTTATATATATATATATATAATTTTTGTCGGACATATCCGATGAGTATATATATATATATATATTTACATTTCTGTCAGGCCTGGAGTTCACTTCGAGACCTTTTACTGTTTTATTTACATTCAGTCCCGCCTGGAGTTTACTTCGTGGTGGTTGATCATATTTATTGCTTTATTTATATTTTCGATCCCCCATGGAGTCGCTTCGTGGTGGTTGATTATGCACACACACACACACACACACACACACACACACACACACATATATATATATATATATATATATAACTGCTTACTGCTTTTCATACAAACTGCAGAATCATGTGAGCCTAGGAATCATGTGATCATAGATTTAGTACACTGAATCTAGATTCGGTTCCCATGATGGACCTTTTTCAGCTGTAAGCAGCTTGTACACTATTTACAGTGTACGAATTTCCTTAGATGGCTATCATGCCCATGAGGAGTTCGGCACTGCTGTATATTATTTTCTCGAAGATGCCTCGCATCTCGAAAATAAAAGCAAACAAGCCGAACATTTAACAATAAAAATGGAAGTATGAAAAGGTCTCAATTCCTATTGAGCACAGGGTTTGAAAAACCTCTTTTTATAAAACTCCATTGCTATATCTTGCTAAAACTAAATTTTTCTATAAATTCAAACCCTATGTATAAGGGATATAACAATTCAATATAAATCAACAGATATATATGAATTCAACGGCTAACAATGTATCCAACTGGATAAGCAATTTATACTGAACAGTCACTAAGGACTATGTAACTTCCACTAGAGTTACCAATATTAAACTGATAACCAAAAATATCAAGTACTATAGATGATCAATCTACAATACTTTACATTATGCATAACACCACAATAATATTTATTCATGTGTTAGGGTTTCCAACAACATACACTCCCCTTACCAAAAGGGTTGTCCAACTCAGTTTTCAAGATTCCCGTACCAATCAATTGGTTTGGACAGTGTTATTATAAACATGCATATAGTCTAGCCGAATCAAATGGCATCGACTCTTTCACAATATTCAAGGACAATACCAATTTTAACATGAATAATAGCTTTCACAAGGGTTTAACAAATTAATCTAACTTGTATTCAAAAGGATAAACTTACGGTATAATGCAATGATATTTCACAACAATAATAATAAGGTTCGAATACGTGCTCAATAAAAGTAAGGTTCAAGGAAACTTGCTCAATAATAATTAGAGTAAGTTTAGGGAACTTGCCTTAAGCGTAGTTTATCCACGTTAATAAATCAACACTTTCGAATCCTATTTATAACGCATTATATGTTCAAGATGTTAATTAGCTAACACAGTCTTTAATCAAGCTTGACATGATACAAGTATGCACATATAGTACAAAATCAATTTATAAGTAATAATGAACCAAACACTTAGTCATTTTATAAATAAATCAAGAATGCTCTAGGTTAGGACCTCCTCTACTTATGGACTTTTCATTTCAATGCAACACCGACTTATCAACTAAGCATCACACATATATATATGTACATCAGTAGGTTTTAGACCACATTTAGCATCATAAGTATCATGTAAGTTACTGTTCAAAAGATCATAATTCATTTTCTGGGATTCCAGACTGGCGCAGCTGCGCCATGGCTAGGCCTAGGACCGGCGCAGCTGCGCTGTCCCCTGACCCTGCCAAGACTCAGCTGCTGCCTTGTGGGTTCTGTCCGGTCTCGAACGCACACTCATACTTAATGTATTTTGATATGTTAAAGGATTTCACATGCTTCTTAGATCAATCTAGGCCCTTTCTTGCATATCATGGTTCTAAGTTCGATCATTTCAACAAATTAAGGTCATGAAACCACAAAGTCTAGCATGCTTGCTATCTAAATCATACAAGTTAGTTACAACACTCATATTATACAAGCTTGTGTATATTCGTAACACATACGTGAAACTAATCATCGCTTTAGTTGAAAATATGCATCGTTCGTGCTTTTCTTGAAATATAACATACAAGCATGGTATATCCATGGTTACACTACATGAGTTAGTCTAAAAGAGTCATTAAATATGATCACAAAGGTCAGATTCTAGTCCTCAAGGTAACATGATAATATTCCTATTCAAAGGTCATATTTTCATTTATAAAGTATACAACATGTTCATGCTTCTTTGCTAATCACTTAAGCATAAGCTAAAGGTTTATTCACGCATGTCTAAGTCACATTAACATGCTTTGCAAAGTCAGAATAACCACATGTAGAAATCATACAAGTTAGCATACTAGGCTAAGTCTTTCCTTGAAAATATTCCTAACATAAGGCTTAACAAGTTTTATCATGCTCAACGGACTATGTACACTACAACATGCTCATCTATGTGCAAAATCAGTCATGCATAGCTCGCTAGGTTCACAATTTGTAAAACATGATCTTTAACATAGTTGGTTTTCAAAACTTAAGGTTCAAATCTCCATTTAAACCATATGTCTCCATTAATCATGCAAGTCTATGAAAACATGCTCACATTAGGTTAACATATCCAAATATACATCATACACATGTTCACATGTTAGCTTAAGTCAAAACAACTAGTTACTCATGATCAGATTTGAAAACAGATTGCTCAACTGAGTTCAGCAATCGGTGCAGCTGCTCTTCGCCTCAATACAAATATGGCGCAGCTGCGTCGTGCCTGGTTCAGGCGCAGAATAGTATGCTTCGGCAACTGACTAGCCAAATCCCAAAATTTATTCACCAAATGGGTTTTAAATACTTATAAACCGATTGCAACAAGCTTATGTGATCATATAACATCTATATGGACATTACCCAACCTCATTAACATACAATTCCATGATTTCAGGAATTTGAATTTCAACACTTATGAACTCTGTTAACAGAAACGAAAATGGAAAGCAAAGAATGGAATTATACCTTTGTAATGTGAAAGAACTTGCTATTACTTGAACTCTTAAACTCTAAGAATGCTTGTATGCTTCCCACTTTTACTTAGTAAAATCTCAGACAATTTCAAGAACATCAACTGATGAACTGTGACGCCCCCAAATCCGGGTTACCTGACCCCCGAGTTTGGTGCTCACGATCTACAATATAATAACATCTAACTACCCATTCATTAATTATAATAAACTTACATATCATTAGTTATTAAGTTAACAACATCATCCCAGGTCAACTAACCTTAACATTACAAACTTTACCCTTTCGATAAACAAAAAGGGTTTACAAAATAACATATTAAATATGCTTAATATAAAACTACTCCAGCACTATGCCTTTACCTTTATTCCGCTTAGCCCCGCTGGCCTCATCGTTCCTAGCTGAAATATTTTATTTAGCAAGGGTGAACAACAAGTTTGCCCCGCAAGTTAAAATATACAATAAATGATATATGAATCAGAAATAGAAGAGTCTAGATTGAATAGAGCTTCAACAATTATCAAACGATTTTGAGATAACGAAATAATAATTCAATCTGAATAATAACTTTCTACTATTTTATTCGATATGAAAGAGTATAATTCTTTCAAAGATTCAATAATATTCAATTGAATTAACAATACTGCAACAATATTCAATAATGTGGGATATACCCAGATTTCATGCTGAGTGATCACAGAGGATCATGAACTAATAGAGGATTCATTTAGTTATTAAAACTAAATTACCACAAGAATATAAATTAGTTATCAAAACTAAACTATACTCTTCTGCAAGTACCTGGAGTGGCCAACTCCTTTGTACCCTATATTATGCATAATACTCAATAATAGCGCACATGTCGATTTACGACATTAAAATTTGTTCATCTCAGTCTTACTTCACGAGTCCGTACCACAACAATAAGGTTTGGATAACTTTCAAAGAAATACTAGGATTTCAATAATTAATAACAATGCTAATCTAGTCGAAATCAATGGCATAGATATTCTAATAAAATTTCAGTTCATAATGAATAGAACCTTTCATGCTTTAACAAATATTAGTCTCGCATAAACAATTAGTTGAGACATAATTTATAATTAGTTCAAATAATAGAACATGATTCAATTGCACTACGTGCGAATTACAACAATCATTATAGATGTGAATAACTATCAATAATTATTCACTACCATGCTTGAAAAACAGTAAGTCAAGTTGAGTTAGGAAACTTGCCTTTCGTGTTGATTACTGCTACACAATATAATTAACTGCGCTCGTAAGACCTATAATCAATAATATCGGTCTCACAATTAGCACAATAATTCACAACACACATTACTGTAATTTATAGTTAAACCTTCTCCTAAACACATTAGCACATAATCACAACAGTGTTTATAACCTATATAAACACTTAACAAGTCAAACTATTTCGGTCTGGTTGGAATTCGGTCCGTTCTCGGTGTTCTGGTCACCCTATCTGACAATTAACACAGTTATATGTCTATTACACTTGGTCTCTAAGCTTCAATATTAATTCAGATAAGTCAATTATTAATAATAATATTTTTCGGAAGCTTTTAATAATTATCAAGCAATTATTATAATTTATAATAATTTTCCAAATATCAGAAACATTTTTAAATGATTTAATTATCAATTAATCATGTCATTATTAATATTTAATAATATCCATATATTAATAACATACTTGTCAAATATTAAAGTTATTATTAATAACTTAAAATATTTTTAAATCAACAATATTCTACTTAAATGATTTTTAAAGTATTTAAAATTATTTTTAAATCATCATCATTAATATATAAATATTAATGAAATTATTATCTAAATATTAAAAGTCATTAAATATAACATAAAATATTTTTAAATTATTTTTCTCATTTTTAAATCAATAAAACTATTTTTAATTCTTTTATTTAATATAACTATTAAATAAATCTAGCATCATTAATATTAATTTATTAATGAGAATTCTCCAAAAATATTAAAAATTATATTTTATAATTTAAAATATTTTCTAATACTTTATTCTCAATTAAAATGATTTTTAAATCATTAAAATCATTTTTATCTTATTTATTTAATTTAATAATCAAATAAATCTAATATCATTAATATTAAATTATTAATAAAAATTTTTCAAAAATATTAAAAGATATATTTTATAACTCAAAATATTTTTAAATACATTTTTCTTATTTAAAATGATTTTTCATAATATTAAATAATTTTTCTCTAATTTATTTAATATAATAATTAAATAAATTAAATACTTTTAATATTTAAATAATTATAAATATTAAAGAAAAATATTCCAATTGGTCAAAAATTATTTTTCATAATTTAAAATAATTTTTAAAACTATTTTTGGTAATTTTTATAATTTATTTTTTATTTTTAATTAATTACCGGAAAAATCAATAAATAAATAAATTAATCTGTCGCTAATGGCCAATATCGACACATTCTGTAGCTATAGGTGTTCTTGGCCTCAAGAACACTGACAAGGCAGTGTTCGAGGTCCCATGTTTGACCAAGTTTTAATCTCATATAGGAATGTTTCTGGGTCAAATTAATCCTCGATCGTGTAGTGGAAATGTAACTCTACCATATCCAACCACCATCAAGATCATACAACAACTAAACAAGTAGATCCAGCCTCTCAAAGTCGTTGTCAGATCGCATCTGGGTTTTCTGGGAAACCCAGAAACCCAGACAGTGTCGAGTTGACACTTTCACGCTCAATTTAGTCTATGATATGATCGTGATACATGTTGTATAATGATTCAATTATCAAGTACATGTGTCAAGGAACATATACAAGGGAATAGATTAGATACAAAAACAACACAACAACCAGATTTAATCCGGTCAAAGGTTGTCAGAAACACGTTTATCCCATTTCTGGGTTTTCCAGAATTTTACATTGTGATCAAGAGGCATGGTTTGACCGTTCATATAATCCCACATGTTTGTTATTTAAGCGATCTAAAGGTCTAGATCTGAAGTACACATTACATGATACAATTAGGTTACAAAAACATCAGCAAATCACATTATTACTGACAGATATGGTCCTTAGAAACTATTGCCAGACACTGCTCATGTAATTCTGGGTAGCCCAGACTTTGACCCGGTCATGGTCGGTCAACGGTATTTGACCGCTTATAACCCACGATCGAGACATCTGATGGTTGTACTACCACTTCCAGATTAAAGCCAACATAGCAGGCTATATACACAACATATAAAACATTAAAAATAACCAACGAACAAGAATCTATGGCGCCTGACTTTTGCTTGCCAGACCACATAAGTTGTTCTTGGCAGTTTTGAAAATTAACATTTTTAACGCATTTTGATGCTATGGATTCATGATAGATCATCATAGATCTTCATAAAACATCAAATAGCAACATTCTAAACACATAAACACAAAGATTTTCTAAGCAACTTGGATCAAAAATAAAAATTTGATTTATACCTTCTAGCTTCTAATTCTTGATCTTAATCCTCCAATCTGTTATTGGTTGATCTAGGGGCTGTATATGTGACTGGTCTAGTTGATAATTTCGAAGGTTTTGAGAGAAAATGGGTTTGGTGAGAGCTAGGTTGAAAATGACTAAGTTTTATGAATTTTCTCTCTCCAATTCTCTTATATAATTACATGAGTTGTTAGATCTGATGATATGGACGAATTTGGTTGATGTTTTGTGCCATAAAGTCAAGTTGGTAGTTCAACAACTAAAGGTTTTACCAATTCTACAAGTTAACTCACTAAATATATAAAAAGGGTATTATTGTCATTTGTAAAATACATTTAAATGGTATTCTTGACATTCTCTAAACCTTTAGGGTTTAACCCTTAGGGTTTGACCCTAAGGTCCTAACCCTTAGGTTTTAAAAATTCTAGTTCCCATAATTTTCAAATTTAGGGTTTAATTAGAAAAAAAATAAAATTTCTAAAATATAATTAGGGTTTCTAAAATAGAAATTAATATACTAAAAATATAATTAGGGCTTTCTAATCATATTTAAGTTTAATAAACACAGTAGACTTCCCCAGTAGGATTAGGGTTTCCTAATTTAAGGTTTACAATTCTCGGTTTTGAAATTAGGGTTTCTAACAGCACATTAGGGTTTTTATATATGAGATTAGGGTTTCTAATCCCTTATTAGGGTTTACAAAATTTAAATTAATCCAGTCAATCAACGGTCATTAAATCCGTACAGTACAAACACATATTCAACAGTATAATTATTTTAATTGTATTTTCTATCGAATCCTTATCCGAACTTAGGGTTAGGGTTTTCAAAAACTGCTAAACACAACCCTACTCTAATTTTATCAGTCAATACACATATTGACTATTACTCGATACTCGTATCACAGATACACCGTGCAATATTAACAGTCAATATCAATATTAAATAATAATAATAAATTTTTTTTTTCGTAAATTTTGGATTATTCAAAATCCCGGGTTATTACATGAACATGTCCTTAAAAGGATTCCGTCCTCGGAATCACCGCTTTCTTATTCTCTACAATCTTTTAAAGTTGTATCATCAATTCATTCTTATCACCACAATATTAATTTGTGTCTTATATTCTTACCCGTGAGTTGAGTCTATATAAGAAAATATTTCACCGCAATATCTAACTAAGATTACTCG